>JAMKCH010011216.1:0-45869 GCA_023653785.1 Ophioderma brevispina | reverse complement strand
CGATAATTCACAATTTAATGATCACATATAACAATAGATAGTAACTCAAAAATTGGTTGGGAAACAAAGCTGGAATTTTTATACCTCAAAGGGGGATGGGACGATTTTAAGTAATCAAGTTTTCTTCTGATGGAATGGCCGCGCCCAAAAAACCCTATCTGTACGTTTCGAGCCGATATTTCAATCTGTTTTCAGTGACAGCTAGAAACGTGATTTTGTTAAACTAATGTGTAATACTAATACTGGTCGAACCAAAATGGAGTACACACTTTCGCTATACATCTCAAACCAAAGCCCGAAGATTCACAGGTAATGCGAAAATAATCGCTATCTCGGGCTATGGGGGGACAAGGCGATTGCGAGGGGCCAGGGGACCTTAAAAAAATAGGTCTTGATTGATAGTGGCCAAGTAGTGATTTATACTGGTAACATGTTAGTATAATAAAAATAAATTAGCGAGCGGAATGGAGTACACTTTCGTCATACCTCTCAAACCATGCAAACTTATTGCCACTCCCAACATACAAATTTCAAGCTATTTCACACGCTTCACTGTCACAGACTCGCATCAAACTCTACTCATCACCGGTGCACCAACACACCATTCAGCAGTTATTTTAAATTCGCGTCATGACAAAGTCAAAATGTCCTTTTCAAATATGTCGTGTTTAAAACAAAAATACTGAAATTTAGACTTAAAACTACGAAATGATTGATATAAAACCTAATTTGGATGATTGATATGATAATATTTCTAACTGTCAAGAAAGTTGCAGCCACTGTAGCCATCAACTTGAGTTCCATTTTCCTGTTGATGCACGTTGTCCCACTACCAACGTGACGAAAGAACACCTTTTTACTTATAATTGACGAAAATTCAAAAGTCGCCGCGGCCGACTAATGACATCCCAGTCCAGTCAATCAAACGCTTACAGCATGGAGCTGCATTTGAAATACCGCTTGGACTTCACGAGTCTCAACATAATTAAAGTTTGAATTACTAGGTTAATGTCACAAATAATTTCGTCGCATCACAGTCCGGATCAATCCTTCTACCTGGCGTTTTAGCGAATTTCTCACATGCAGAATTATCCAATCAAAATATGAGAGCGTTCTGTATAATACATGCAGTGTCAAAACTATTGTTGAAAAAAAATGAAAGTACTGTCATGAAGTCAAAGGGCAAAATCCAGTTTGAAATCATAATTCGGCTACTGCTAAATCCAATTATGTCATCTGGAAAGTAAAAGTCCAGTTTGCAGACTGTTGGTGTAAAAAAATCAAACTTTCTAAGAGCTGTCCATGATACAGAAGATCACATATAAAAATAGACTAGTAACTAAAAATTGGCTTTGGAACAAAGCTGGAACTTTTTAACCTCACGGGGATGGTACGATTTAAGTCTATCAAGTGTTCATCTTGATAGAATGGCCTTCGCCCAAAAAACCCTATCTGTTCAGTTTCGAGCCGATATTATCAATCGGTTTTCATGTGACAGCTAGAGAAACGTGATTTGTTAAGTAATACTGTGTTAATACTATTGATGGTTAAAATGGTAGTACCTTTCGCTCATACCGCTCAAACCAAAGCCCTAAGATTTCACAGTACAGGGTAAATGCGAAAAACTAATAGTATCTTCGGGGCTTCTGGGGACAAGGCTATTAGCGACGTGGCCATGGACCTTAACAAAATAGGTCCTGATTGTCATTGGACCAAGTAGTGATTATACTGGTACATGTAGTTATAATAAATTAGCGAGCGGGAGCGGAATGGGAGGTACACTTTCGCTCATTACCTCTCAAACCATGCAAACCTTATTGACACTCCCAAACATCAATTTCAAGCTATTTCACACGCTTCACTGTCACCGTGGGCCTCGCATCAAACTCTAAATCATCACGGTGCACCAACTAACACATTCAGCAGTTATTTTAAATCGCGTCATGCACAAAGTCAAAAATGGTCTTTCAAATCTGTCCTGTTTAAACCAAAATTACTGAATTTAGACTTACCCAAAGCATCGAATGATTGATATAAACCTTAATTGGTTATGATGATCATGATAATATTTCTAACCTGTCAAGAAAGTTCAGCCACTGTCAGCCATCACTTGAGTTCCATTTCTCCTGGTGTGATGCACGGTGTCCCACTACCAACGTGACGAACGAAACACTTTTTACTTTATAATTGACGAAATCAACAGTCGCGCGGCCGACCGACTGGGACATCCCAGAATCCAGTCATCAAACGCTGACAGAACTGGAGCTGCACTGAAATACAGCTTTGGAACTTCACGAGTCTCAACATGAACTTTAAGTTTTGAATTTATTAGGTTAATGTCACAAATAATAATTTCGTCGCATCACAGTCCGGATCAATCCTTCTACCTAGCGTTTTAGCGAATTTCACCATGCAGAATTATCCAATCAAAATTGAGAGCGGTCTGTATAATCATGCCAGGGTCAAACATTGTTGAAAAAAATCGAAGTACTTTCACTGAAGGTCAAAGGGCAAATCTCAGTTTGGAAATAGAATTCGGGCTCTGCCTAATCCAATCTGTCATCTTGAAAGTAAAAGTCAGGTTGCAGCTCGTTGTTGTATCAAAAATCAAACTTTGTCTCAGAGCTGTCCATGATTACAGAAGATCAACAAATAAAAATCCACAGTCTTGTAAAAAAAATCCGCCTGGCTTGGATATTGTTCAATCAATCATATGTACATCATGTTGCCACTTGCACGCCGGTAACGGCTGCCCACACATGGCAAGCCATGGGTAGACGAATGTCTACTGAAGCAACGTTCACATGTTGGTTGACTGCGAGGATTGCGAGAGATAAAACCAGGATCATAACTTGAAAGTTGTAAAGTTTTCTACCCGGATGCTTTCAACAGGGTGGCGTTGGCGTCTTTCGCCTGGGAACACTCAAATGGTAGATGAAGTTAGAAACAACTCGCTATTTTATATCGAACAAGTCTTCATTTTTCTAGAGTAATGTTATCAACTACACTCAATGAACGTCATGATCGAACTCATCTTATCAAGTTGAGATTCTCCGAGTGAACCTGGCTGGCCGACAAGGTGGCCGCTCGACCCTCTTGAATGAGCGGAGCTCTTATCGCCACAAATATATAGGTCCTTGATTGGATTGACCAAGTAGTGATTACTACTGGTACATGTAGTGTAATAAATGGCTTACTGTATTTTGCGAAACGGGAAACGAAACAGAACGGAGAAAAGACCTTTCGGAGTGTCGAAATGAACTTTCGGAGTAAATGTCCTATGAAATAAGAAAAGAGGTTTTGACTCCGAAAGGTTTTTATTCGAAAGTTACGCTATTCCGAAAATTCGGAATAAAAAGAAAAGAAGAAGAAACGACCTTTCGGAGTAAAGTAATGACCTTTCGAAGTGTAGTAAATATCTATTGAAATAAAAAATTAGGTTTGTACTCCGAAAGGTTTTATTCCGAAAGGTACGATATTCCGAAAATTCGGTGAAACGACCTTTCGAAATGATGACCTTTCGAGTTCAAAATCATGAAATCAAAAATTAGGTTTTTTTACTCGAAAAGGTTTTATCGAAAGGTCGATATTCCGAAAATCCGGAGAAGAGAAACGACCCTTCGGAGTAATGACCTTCGGAAAGGACCTTTCGGAGAATTAACCTTTCAGAGATAAATTATTATGAAAAACAAAAAATAGTTTTTACTCCGAAAGGTTTTATATCCGAACGTCGATATCCGAAAATGTTCGGAGAAACGACCTTTCCGAGTAATGACCCTTCGGAATAAAAAATCCTTTCGGAACAATGACCCTTTTTTAGATTTCGGAATAATGACCTTTCGGACCAATTGCGGTTCGGATTAATTTTACCATCGGAGAGAAAAGAAATAGCGAAAATAGACCTTTCGTAGAAATTACCATTCAGAGTAAATACCTTTCGGATAAAGGACCTGTCGGAGTAATACCTTTCGGAACAAAACCGTTCGGACAAATTGACACGTCGGAACACGACATGCACCCGATTTGACACCCGGGTATTAACGGGTGGGACCATAGTTTGTTCACATGGATGGTCTTCGTCTGTGCGATGATGGATAAGATTAGATCGCTTCGTATCTAGGTTGCGTTCAAATCTCCCATGCAAATCAGGGTGCGTTTCTTTGAATTTGGGCTCTGAATTGGGGTTGGCGGTCGGAGCTTCTCTATCGTCAATCGACGATACGAGCCCCGGTGTGGGCCCCTTCGGGAAGGAGTTTTGGGGTAACAATGGCTGGGAATGAGTTTAAGGTTCTCAAAGGAACTACGATAAAGATTGGATGAGTGTACCTCCTTCATCAAGTGCAAGGAAAGACTAGAATAGTGAATGAGGTCGCACCTCCCTAAAGATCAAAGATTGGAGGAGGTGTACGTCCTTCATCAAGTGCATGAATAGAATTGGGAAGGGGTCAGCCTTTACTAAATATCAAGATTGGATGAGTTATAACTCCTTCATTAAGTGGATGAGTTAAACCTCCATCATAAGTGCAATAAGGTGAGTTAACCTCCATCATAAGTTGGATGAGTAACACCTCCCCATAAGTGCAATAGGATGAGTAACCTACCTCCTAAAGTTGCAAGAATAGAAAAGTGAATGATTTCAGCCTCACTAGATACAAGATGATTGAGTTACACTCCTTCATAAGTGCAATAATAGAATAGTGTATGAGTTCATCCTTCACTAAAGAGCAAGATTGGGTGAGTTATACCTCACTCATAATTTGGTCGAAAGTATTAAACCTCCCTCTAAGTGTAATAGGGGGAGAGTGTAAACATCCCTCATAAATGCAATAATAAGATAGTGAATGATTTCAGGGGGGGGGCCGTTACCCCACTAAGTCAAGATTGGATGAGTTACACCTCCCTCATAAGTGCCAATAATAGAATAGTGGAATGAGATCAGCCTTGCCTAAAGATATATAATTATTACTGGACGAGTTAAACCTCTTCATAATTATTATAGAATTTGTGTAATAGTTTGAAATGATCACTTAAATTTTATGATTTAAGGTGCAAAAAAAAAAAAAAAAGTTTAAATATCAACATATCTATTGCATTTGTAAATATGGAAGACAAAATAAGATTGGGTGATTGGACCAGCATTCCGTTGTGTGCAGGGATTCCCTCTCAGAGTCCAATATCGACGTTTTAGACTTCAGTCTAAATTTAGTTGGTTGGTTAGATAGTTCCGTACGAGGGTCGGGGAACGCAGTATGAACTAGAGTGAAGTTACGCAGAGTACTTAATATAAAGTTAGGACTACCAGGTCGTAAGGGCCGGGTTGGGGAACGGATGCCCTGGTCACCAGGTTTGAGCTAAACGATGCTTCATGTTAGTTGTTAGAAAGTAAAACGGGTGTGTGAAAGTTTCATTAAAGAGAATATATATATATCTATATCTATATATATAATATAGATATAATATAATTATATATATATATATATATATATATATATTATAATATATAACGGGTCAGTGTTGATTCGACTTCATGTGTAGATTGCATTTAGCTTGTGCTGCACTGATGAGAACACAAAGTTCGAAACGGTACTGTATGCAGATTTGAAGTATATTATGCTCCTTTCATGATGTTGCCCAATAGGTTGCAAGCATGTTTAGTTGAGCAATCTTGTGCTTTCACAACTGTACATGTTTATGTATGCCTTGATGTGGTTTTAATCAAGACGATACATTAGCACTTGCTAAGCTCACTCATTGAGTTTGGCACGATGGTAGTCAAACAATGTGCGGGGCGTGTTGGGAAGTGGTCAGTGCGCTATATTCGCTCATTTGTGGATTGGAATTTAAGCTCTGTGTGGCACTGATGAGAACACAAAGTCGGAAAACGGTACTGTTTGCAGATTTGAGTATATATGTATATATAAGAGTATTGTATGTTGTATTGATTATATAGATATTGATATATATATATCTATATATTTATATATATATAATGAGATATATATATATCTATGGGATAGGACATTTTAAACAATGGCTTCTACCCTTATGCCGCAAATTTATTGAAATTACTCCTCCAGATTGTGGGCGCTACCTCATATCTGGCTCTGTGAACGCATTTTTGCGAGTGCGAGATTCATATTTGTGGGAATCATGTACTAAATGATTCATTTGAGGAACGACTGAAAACAACCTTTTCGCATTTGACCAACAAAATGTCGGCCGGTTGTTAGCAGTCTAGATTTATTTACGTTAGGAATAGATACCAAATTAGTCACATTTGAAACCAAAATGTAACTTCCTGATACGCTGGCGCTGGCTCTCACTCTGTAAGCGAGAATTCCATGAAGACGTCTGTATCACATACTGTACCCTTTCGTCATTAAAGTGGGTGACCCAATCGATAACCCGATCCTCCCACTTACTCCATTAAAAGTTGGAGATTTTTGTATGAGAAGAAAGCCCATCGAAAAAGACCGGCCCAGAAATTTCATATCATGATATTTAGACCGTTTTAAAATTGCGAGTGTGAGCCCCGAAGGGGAAGGGAAACCAGTGGGTTCTGGGGCAAGATAGGGTAAAGTAGGGTAATATGGACACTTTAAGCGAGATCGTTATTTATGTTATGTTATGATTGGTTGTAAATTATCTATATGTGCAAATGTGATGAAGTTACAGCGGAGTTAGGAAGTAAAGTAAATGTTTAAGCTTTTGGAGGTCGCTATATAAATCTCCACCTTATTGTTATCCTTTGAAATCCGTTCAAGAGTTTTAACTGCATCGGTATTATCCTAGATGAAATTTTCAAGCACTTATTGCTTGCGATATTTCTTGTAACTGCATGATTCAAATGGTAGTTCCGACATTATTACCATCAAGAAAATGCAAAGGTTTTTATCGAGCAATTGTCAAAGACGTTTAACAAAACATACGTTAATCGTATCTTAACGATCATTATAACAAATACTCGAGGCAATGTTTGCTTGTAAATATTTTCATTTATTTCCTGATAATAAAGTACATCACAGTGGTGCTTAATGTAATGCACAAAAGCGTTAACTGCACAATAGAGAAGAATAAACGTGTTATCGGAAACTTTTCAGACACGTTTAAATAGGAAACAATTGTAAAGAATATAGATAAAATGTACTTTTTCACAAAAGATCTAAATGCACAGGAACATTAACCAATAAAATCCATTGTATGGATATCTGAGAGTGACAAACTATTTTCAGCAGGATATTTCAATGAGCGAGAGAAAAAAGAGTCATTGGATATTGCAGGAAGTGATGTACATTGTTTATTGGTTATGACAAAAGAAAATTCCTACCATTGCATCGTGCCATGAAGTATAAAGAGGTCGTGTGACCTCGTGTTCAGATGAAAGAATAATCATTGGGATTAATTAACGTGCAAGTAAATGCCGTCTTTAAGAAGGGTGTCGACATTTTTGCCCGCGTGTCATTCATTCATATTCCTTGGAGTTTTATTTTAAAAGGCTAAGCAGTGATTACTGATCCGAAACATCGAAATAAAAGCATCCAAAATCATATTTTGGTATTTTGTTACTGACATGGGATATACTAACATAAACATAAAGTGGTGGCTTAAAATCCGTGTATGTTATGACTTTATCCGTAGGAGCCAGTATTCTAGCTGATTCTGTTAATTTCATAAGTGGGTATAAACATACCGACTTTCCCTGTGAAATCCCAGATATTATAATGTAATATTGGGCACCTGACCGTACAGTGTCTCAAACACAAGCATTATTGATCTTAGTTTATTCTGTACTGTGTAAACCACATCAGTGTTTAGTGTAGATTTGAGACGCCATTGCTGTTGTCTTTTGCGGGAGGTGGGGAATGACAAATTTTACTAGATGGTGTTTTGTTCTCCTACATTAAGTAGTTATATGGAATTGTACGAACTCAATCTTTCATAAGCTGAAACATGCATTTCCACATTTTTTATTCTCTCGCCATTATCGCTGCTTAACCCTATAAATTAAAGGCAATCATTACCCCTCAAAATGGCCCAATCCCATTTCGCCGATTTCACTAACCCTAAATTTAGGTGGAATAAATGACCATGTTGGGAAGATGGATCTGGAAATTTAAGATGCTGCTAGTCCACTTTTGTTGTAAACCTAACGCACCCAATCGTTACAAATATAGAATAATTTTTATTACTCTTATTTTCAATATGACACCCAAAATATGGAAATTAGGTCATGAAATAACTTTTCAAAAACAAATTTGTATTAATTTGTAAATAGGCCTCCATTCGGCAGCTGAAAGAAGGCACGTTAGTGACAGAACCTCTAAGAAAATGTCACTTTCACTTCGTTAAAAGGTTGCGTTACGTGAGCTAGATATGCGAAGAGCCTCATTTCCCACATGGGTAAAATTGCGAAGGGTGTTTTCATTTGGAAAATGATTTCACACCAGATCTGTGGGTAGGATCTATTAATAAACGTTTCTGAGAATATTTGTACCGACTTTTGTGTGTACAAATTGTGTATGTTGTATGTACCATTCTATAAAGTTTTTAAAGGCGACTCAGAGATTTCTCGAGGATGGCACCTTCCATAATACATAATGCTTCCCCCAACATACTAATCAACGATTTAGCTGAGCTCAAATCGATGTCATGAGAATAATCATAACTTGGTAATAGAATCCGGCTCCGGATTTTTTCAGAGTTTGCAGGTTTTTGCCACTTGGCAAAACCACATTTTATCGTTTTGTTGTTTTTCATTAAAAATCCTAGCAGTAACTGTCATTTTCATCGTTAATGCATGAAAAAATACAAAAGAGAAGTTTAAATGTATACAAATATTGGACAATGCAATTTGCTAAATGCACATATTAAAGGGGCATTTGCGTGCCTCAACTTTCCTACAATGGAAGAATTTGTAGTCCTATATTTTTGCAGGGCCCATAATACGAACAATTGCTCAAAATCATCACAAAGCACAATAGAACAACCGAGGATATCATAAACAAAACATTGATACCAGGATCCAAATGTCCCTTCAAACATTACTTTTTCATGTCAATCATTGATATAGTATCATGTATTTTAAAATCCTTTTGTCGTCACTTCTATGGATATATCCATGGCTACTATTTTTACCTGTAATGTTTTTCCCTTTTCATAATTAAAGTTCATTATTTTGTTGAAAAAGGTTTGACAAATGTCAAATTAACCAAGTGCACACGTTTGGCTTTACTTGTTCACTTTTTTTCTAGGAGATAGGTAGTGAAAGTGTGTAAAATCAGATTCAAAACAAAAAGTCTGGCATGATGTCATAAACCTTCCTCGTTCGGATATAAAGGTCATGTCCAAAAGTCCTAAACTTGACCATTGGCATTTTGAGGAATTGTTGAACACAACTGCAGAAAATGAATTCTAGATTTGTTTTTGGTGTTTCACTAGCTTTCTGTATTACTTCTATGTTTACCTGATTCCACATGGGTTTCTACTAGTTTTGTCCGCTTTTCGTTCGCCAGTTTTGGGGCCGTTTTAAAAACCGTGTAGAAGTAAATTATAGTCCGGCGTATTCACAGTCCAAGCTACAGCGGTAAGGAAAAGGTGCACTCAATTCCGTTGACTCTTCACGCAACATTAGTGTAACGCTTTTATTATTCCTTTATCGTCTATGGAGCCGGACTACTGGCTCCTGCCGGTCAATGTTTCTTTCACAGCCGCGCACAAACCTGTCCAAAAAAGGTTTTTTTTCCGGTTTTTCAGGTTACCGAAAAAACAGGTTTTTGCCGGCGAAAAACCCAATTTGATTATACACAGTTATCCTATGGTACTGTATATTGCATATAAGGTTAACTAAAAGCAGCGATAATGCGAGATAATAAAAATGTGGAAATGCGTTTTTTAGCTTACAAATCATATGTAAGTTTTTCAAAATCCATACTACATGAATGTAGGAACAAAAACACCAAATAGTGTAAAAAGGATGTATATATTTGAGAAAATTTGTCATACCGTCTCCCGCAAATAGACATACATCTATGGCGTCTCAAAATCTACACTAAACAACTGATTGTGGTTTACACCAGCATAGAAAATCAAAGATCAATAAGTTTGTGTTCGATGACAGACTGTACAGGTCATGGTGCACAATATTACGCTTATAAATCTGGAATATTTACAGGAAAAGGCTTTTTTGATCTTATGTCGTAATTAAGCCATCCGAACACCCATTCCACTGAACCACAACCGACCGGCATGGCACTGCAATCAGAAACCGGGCTGCCCGGCACTCTTTCATACATGATGTTTTTTTTTCCCCTTCATCAATCTCTATTTTTAAAAATTGGTTTTGCGGAAACCTGAGGTGGGCCAAAATTTTTTAGTAAGCTCCCGGTGATTCACGGGCGAAAGAAGTGGGGTAGCGAATACCGCACGATCCAACCTTAGCCGGCCCACGGCAGCGAACCTTTTCAAAAGAAGGACCACGGCACTTTCCGCTCACCAAGGAAGCGCTCCGCTCTGGACTTAGTTCATTTTTGAAAAGTCAACATGCCGTGGCCCGGCAACGTACATGCCGTGGCCCGGCTAGTTAACTTTTTACCCAAAGATCTAGGCCGAAAAGTCAACATGCTTGGCCCGGCTACGTACATGCCGTGGCCCGGCTAGGTGACATTTCACCAAATCTAGGGCTGAGAACCGGTCCGCTCTGGACTTTTTGAAATCACATGCCGTGGCCCGTTTGTGACTTTTCACGTGCAGGGCCACGGCATGTAATCAGCGTAGTTTTGACCAACAGCTACCGTTCTACTCTTGAAAACCTAGAAATCCTAAGTTACCCTTTTCAAGTGGCCGGGCAATGGCAGCAAAATTTAGCCGAGCCACAACGGAAAATTACCTAGTTATGGCCGGAGACCACCCGTAGGGTCCGCAAGAAAATGTTGGCCACTTTTCGGTTTCCGGGAAACCTATGTGGATAAGTTGGACGGTTTCAATCTAATGTTTTAGAGAGTGCATATCATGCCCAGTTTCTGAATGCAAACTCGCATAAAACAATCAGTTTTGAGGTTAAGTACTGGGCATCTCTATGAAGTTGCTTATTTCATTTTGGAAAAGTCAACCTGCCGTGGCCCGCTACGTACATGCCGTGGCCGCTAGGTGAATTTTCACCCAAAGATGTAGGGCGACTTCCGCTGAACAAGGAAGCGCTTCCGCTCTGGACTTTGTTCATTTGCGTCACCTATTTAGTGCGCCTGAGACTACCCGTAGGGTCCCGCAAGAAAATGTTGGCCACGTTCTTTTCCGGGAAACCTATGTACATAAGGTGGCTGAAGATTCATCATTCTAATAATTTTTAGAGAGTGCGTATCATTCCCGGTTTCTGACAGCAAACTCGCACAAGTCATTTGAGGTTAAGGACTGGGCCATCGCTATTAAGTTGCTCTAAGGATAGCACAGTGGCCTCGACCAGAACGTATACTATAGGAGGGTGCATCTCAGACATTTCAAAATGAACTAAGTCCAGATTCATAAAATAACTAAGTCCCAAGAGCGGACCGCTGCCTTGGTCAGCGGAAGTCGCTCTAGATTATGACCCACCTCTTGGGTGAATTCACGTTGCTCGGGCCACGGCAGCGAGATTTAGCGGACCACTTCATTGTTCAGCTGAAAATCCCTAGATCTACTAAGCGCCCTTGTATGAAATGTCACGTCCCATTTCAAAAATGAAGGTCCAAGCGTACCGCTTCCTTGTCTTCACCGGAAGTGGCCGGTGGGACTTTAAGAGTTGGTGGTGTTGTCTGAAAGCTTTCCGGCCTTTACGCTGGTTGGTTGGCCGCGATGAAATCCACTGAAATGAAGGATTTTGCCCAAAATTTTGAGTGGGTAAAAGTGTTTGAGTGATTTTAGGGATATATATATAATATATATATATATTAGAACATGTGGGTACCATTTGATACATTTGGAGAGAGGCACTCGGGAAATGCTTAAGATCAAATGGAGTTACAGCAGCTGGTAGACCTAATTGAAAATATGTATGAGCAAACCATAATTCATTTGTGGTGAATGGAAACTCACAGACTGGTTCGAAGTCTGTGCGAGACAGGGATGCCTTCTACTCCATGCTCTTCAATCTCTTCTTAGAATTTTTAATGAGAGGAGTTCAAAACATAGGCTCCGGAATCCAAATAGGAGAGAATGAAAAATCAACAACATTCGTTCTGCCGATGACACAACCCTGCTGTGAATGTTCTTTGAAAAGTTACAGCTATCCACAAAAGAACTGGAAAAAGCTCGCCAAATGGGGAATGAAGATCAACCGCCTCTTAATGCAGACATGTCTGATTACCCAAGAGATATCACCCATAACCAGAACCCAATTGATCCCAAGTAAATGATTTTTGTCTTCTTGGAAGTAAGTACATTCCGTACCTTCGGTAAGGGCAATCAGAGGCGTACAAAGACTGGAGCATGGCATTGTAACTCAGGAATACCAACTGGAGCAATCATGACATCAACCAATATCGCTCAAATCATAATATACCAGTCTCTTATACTTCCCATTGCCCACCTATGGAGCATGGAGTCCTGGGATTGCTCAAGCAGACTGTCGAAAAGCTAGAAGCTTTGAGATGAGATGTCTCCGGTCCATCCTAGGTGTGAACCTTCTGGACAAATTAGAAATGAATGAAATTAAAGGCAGCGTCTGAACATCACATGACCCATCACGGATGCATTCACCAGGAGACGGCTGAATGATTTGGACATGTCGTCAGGATGCCGTAACACGATTACCATACCAAAGCCTTACGCAAGACTTCAACAAGCGTAGGAAGCCAGTCGCCCACCAGAACGATGGAATACCAGATCCCCAGGACACGGCTTGGACATCCACAATGCCGAGATCTATTGCAAAGGGCAGACCAGATTGGAGGAGAATTACTCATGAGAGAGCACATGGACACCCCGCCTATTCAGTTTTAAGTCAGTCAAAGTAATCTATATTATATATATAATATATATATCTATATATTATAATATATAAAATATATATATATATATATCTATATATATATCCTCCTCCGCCTAAAATCCGAACGATGTTGAAATGGCCATCAAACGTGCTAAACTTGCTTTCAAATGAAACGCGCAAGCCAGCGGATAAATCTCACAAACTTCCATCATGCTTCGTTATCATGCTTAAGGACACAGGTCACAGCAACACATTACGCGAACAACGCCCTGGTAATTAGATAATAATTCACCTCCAGACTACATACTTTTTAACAGGATTTTTTCGTTCGGATTTTTAGCGGGGAGTAAATATATTATCTATATATATATATATTATATATATATATATATATCTATTATAGTATATATCATTTTAGCAAAATGAATACATTTCAAGATACAGTCATTCCGTTTATAACAAAAATTAAAAACCTTCTTAAACGTAACGATAATTTCACAATTTTACTGATCACATATAAAAATAGACTAGTACGAAAAATTGGCTTGGGAACAAAACCTGGAACTTTTATACGCAAACGGGGATGGTACGATTAGTATATCAAGTTTCATCTTGATAGAATGCCTTCGCCCAAAAACCCATCTGTACATTTCGAGCCGATCTTTAATCTGTTTTCATGTGACGGCTAGAAACGTGATTTTGTTAAAATACTGTGTAATACTTTAATTACTGGTCGACCAAAATGGAGTAAACTTTCGCGCATACCTCTCAAACCAAAAGCCCTAAGATTTTCACAGGGTAAATGAGAAAAATAATAGCTTTTATTCTGGGTTCTGGGGACCAATGCTATTAGCGAGGCGGGGCATGGACCTTTAAATATTGTGGCGTTGAGCGTCTTTCGCCTGGGGGAGGACTTACTCAAATGGTAGGTCAAGTAGAAAAACTCCTATTTATATTCGAACAAGTCTTTATTATTGCAGAGTAATGCTATCAACATTACACTCAATGAACGGCCATGATCGAAGTCATGTCGGCTGGTTAAGGCAAACGAGACAGATACAGATAAAGGATAACTACAACTTGACCTTTAATTACCTTTACTTACCTTAAAAAATTACAGCTTAGATTACCCTTAAAGTTACGAAGTTTGATTTTATTCTCAAGCTCTCATGCAACCTTATGCCACTTCCCAAACATCAATTTTCAAGCTAGTTCACACGCTTCACTGTCACCGACTCGCATCAAACTCTATATACTCATCACCGGTGCACCAACTAACACACTTCGAAGTTAGTTTACAATCGCCGTCATGACAAAGTTCAAAATGTCCTTTAAACTGTCCGGGTTTAAATAAAAATACTGATTTAGACTTCAAACTATCGAAATGATTGATTATAAAACTTAATTTGTATGATTGATCATATAATATTTCTAAATGTCAAGAAAGTTTCACCCACTGTAGCCATCACTTGAGTTCCATTTCTCCTGGTTGATGCACGTTGTCCCACTACCAACGTGACGAAAGAACACCTTTTTACTTTATAATTTGACGAAATTGCAAAAAGTAACGCGCCGACTGATGACCTCCCAGTCCAGTCAAATCAAACGCTTGAAATACCGCTTTGGAACTTCACGAGTCTCAACATAACTTAAGTTTGAATTACTAGGTTAATGTCACAAATAATTTCGTCGCATCACAGGCCGGATCAATCCTTCGACATTGGTCTTTTAGCGAATTTTTTTCATCCATGCAGAATTTTATCCACAATCAAAATATGAGAGCGTTCGCACTCAAAATATCATTGCCCACAATTAAACAAATTCACAGGCCAGGACCACCCAGCAAGATGGGCTCTGAAACGTTCTGTATAATCATGCCAGTGTCAAACATGTTGAAAAAAATCGAAGCAGCTTTCAATGAAGGTCCAGGGCAAAATCAGTTTTGACATCATAATTCGGCTACTGCTAAATCCAATTCGTCATCTTGAAGTAAAAGTCCCAGTTCAGTCGTTGTTGTATCAAAAATCAAAACTTGTCTCAGAGCTGTCCATGATTACAGAAGATCAACACCCAAAATAAAATCCACACGTCTTGTAAAAAAAATCCACCCTGGCGTGGATATTGTTCAATCAATCATTTTATGCATGCCTGTTGCACTTGCACGCCGCGTCCCTGGCTGCCCACCGCATGGCAAAGCCATGGGTTAGACGAAGTCTACTGAAGCAAAAGTTCACATGTTGGTTGACTGCCGTGGCGGCGAGGAGGTAACCCAGGATCATAACTTGGAAAGTGTAGTTTTCTACAAGGGATTCTTTTCACCACGATGTGTGGCGTTTACGTCGTTCGCCTGGGGGGAACTAACTTACTCAAATGGTAGATGGAAGGTTAGAACAACCGCTTTTATATCGAAACAAGTCTTCTATTATT
This sequence comes from Ophioderma brevispina, assembly GCA_023653785.1. Classification (NCBI taxonomy): domain Eukaryota; kingdom Metazoa; phylum Echinodermata; class Ophiuroidea; order Amphilepidida; family Ophiodermatidae; genus Ophioderma; species Ophioderma brevispina. Next base: position 30,481 of record JAMKCH010011216.1, on the reverse strand, counting down.
TATTAGCAGAGTAATGTCTATCAACTACACTAAATGAACGCCATGATCGAAACTCCTCTCTCAAGTTGAGATCTCTCGAGTGAAACTGGCTTGGCCGCAAGGTGGCGCTCGACCTCTTGAATGGCGGAGCTCTTATCGCCACCAAATCTATAGGTCCTGAGTGGATTGCGACAAAGTAGTGATTCTACTGTACCTGCTAAGTTATAATAAAGGCTTACGTATTTTGCGAAACGAAACGAAACAGAACGGAGAAAAACCTTTCGGAAGAATGAACTTTCGGAGAGTAAATGTCCTATGAAAAAAAAAAATAGGTTTTTATCCGAAGGTTTTTATTCCGAAAGTTTGATTATTCCGAAAATTCGGAGAAACGACCCTTTCGGAGTAGTAAAAAGTAATGACCTTCGGAGTAGGACCTTTCAGATAAATATCCTATGAAATAAAAAAAAGAGGTTTTTACTACGAAAGGTTTTTATTCCGAAAGGTCGAATTCAGAGAATTCGGAGAAAAGCACCAGGAGAACTCCCCTCCCTCCAGGAAGAAAACGACCTTTCGGAGGAGTAGTAAGAGTAAGGACCCCTTCGGAATATAAAAAAACACCTTTCGGAACAATGACCCTTTTAGATTCGGAATAAGACTTCGGACCAATTGCCTCGGATTAATTACCCATCGGAGAAATAGACTTTGTAGAAATACCATTCAGAGTAAATACCTTTCGAAAAAGACCTGTCGGAGTGAAGTAAACTTGCGGAACAAACAACGTTGGGACAAATGACACGTCGGAAACATCGACCTGCACCCGATTCGACACCCGGGTGGTATTAACGGGGGGACCATAGTGTGTTACAGGGGATTGTCTTCGTCTTTGCGATGATGGCTAAGATCGCTTCGTATCTCGGTTGCGTTCCAAATTCTCCCATGGAAATTAGGGTGCGTTTCTTTGAATTTGGGCTCTGAATTGGGGTTGGGCGGTCGGAGCTCTATATCGTCATTCGACGATACCGAGCCCCGGGTGGCCCTTAGGAAGGAGTTTGGTGGTTGGTGGTACCAATGATGGGAATGAGTAAGTTTCTCAAAGAACTACGATCAAGATTGGATAGTTGTACTCCTTCATCAAGTGCAAGAATTAGATAGTGAAGAGTCAAGCCTGTCCCTAAAGATAAGATTTGAGGGTTGTACGTCCGTCATCAAGTGCATTGAATAGAATAGGGAATTTGTTAGACTTTACTAAATCTCAAGATTGGATGAGTTCTACCATCCTTCATAAGTTGGATGAGTTTAACCTCCCTCATAAGTGCAATAAATAAATATTGAATGATTTCAGCCTTCACTAGAGATCAAGATTGGATGAGTTCCACCTCCCTCATAAGGGCAATAATAGAATAGTGGAGTCAATAAAAACCCTACATTCAGGAAAGATTTTTATCAAAAGGTTAACGTTATTTGCTTTAGTGTTTGCTTTGGTTGTTTACAGAGATTAACAGGCTATCAGAAGATTTTTATTTGGTGTCTTCGGACTTTGCTTTGGGTTCACAAAACTCTGACAAATTTGCGAAAGAGACCTAAAAAATTCAGTTTGGCGATTTTAGCCTAAATGGGAGAGCAGGAGGACTGACACCGACCGATCTACCATAAAATTATAGCATAAAATATTCACCACATGCAATTTTCAGGATGGTGCGTTTCTTATCGACAAAACCATATCAGTTTGAAATAAAATTGGTCTATTGTGTAACATAATTATAAGTTAAAAATCTTTCAAAAAATAAATTACCATTGTTCAATCATAGAGAGTCAGTTATTGAAAAATCACCCCATATCAAGGTCTCAGTTCATTAACATAATGAAAATGCCAGAGATTTTTGTTTTACATCTCCTAAGGTAATTATTGGCACAAAACGCTCTATCAGCGTCATAAATTGCAAGAAGAACTTAAATGCTGAAAGTTTTCTGTTAGATAAATCGGGAATTCAAACTTAAAATTCAATATCGAACTGCTTTTTTTCAAGCGGAATACAAACTTTCCATGATTTCACTTTTGCTCCCAAGTTTCGTTGTAGGTCAACCATGAAATCTTGATGAATCAAAGGAAACTGTGGTCTTACAAAACACCGCTATCTTGCATTTTTTTTTTGGGAAATTGAACCGTTTTTATCTTAGCAGTTTTTCTTTGTAATCTCTCTGGGATTTATTTTTTAATAATCCTTCATTACTCTCCCACCTTCTATTGTTTAAAATAATTTGGTGTTTTAAATGTGTGTGACTCAAATCACTCACTGCTGAAGACCATGGTACTCTATGTAAGCGATGCATCTTTGTGTTGTGCTCAAATCGGCCAAACAGGATTTTTAACTCTCTCAGCAAAATATGCGTAATCTACTTCTTCGTCCTCCAAGTCCAAATGCCCCCCAAATAAACGGTTTTCTGAAAGCCTGTTTTCCTATTTTATGATAACCTAGCAAACATTTGAGCAAAAAACAATTCTTAAATATATTTCAATATTTTTATTTCTTGAATGTAGGTTTTTTTTTTGACTCACAATGTAGTGTATGAGTTCATCCTCACTAAAGCAGCAAGATTGGGTGGAGTTATACCTCACTCATAAGTTGGTCGAATTAAACCAACCTCCCTCTTAAGTGTAATAAGAGATTTAAAAAAACCTCCCTCATAAATGCATAATAGAAAGTGAATGATTTCATCCTTCACTAAAGATCAAGATGGAATGAGTTACACCTCCCTCATAAGGCAAATATAGAATATGAATGAGCTCAGCCCTTCAACACACCAAGACTATAATTTATTACGACTAGTTAAACCTCCCCCCCCGTTCATAATTATATGGAAATTTGTAATAGTTAATGATTCATTAATTTTTAATGATTAAGTGCCACAGTTATATCACATAATCTAGGCATTTTGTTAAATATGGACGCATCAATAAAGATTGGTGATTGGGCAACCAGCATTTCTTTGTTGTGCAGGATTCCATCTCAGAGTCCAATTCGACGTAGACTTCAGTCGTAAATTTTATTTTTCGTAAGTGCATACTAAGTTTTCGGGAACGCAGTAAATTAGTAGTGAAGTAGCAGTACTTATTAAAGTAGGCTACCAGTGTCCGGAAGTGCGTGTTGGGAACGGACCCCCTGGTCACCAGGGTTACTAAAAGAGGCGGCTTAGTTTGTCGAAAGATAAAAAAACGTGTGGTGTGAAAAGGTTCTTTTACTTTACCGCGTTCTAGCCAGCCTTCATTAATAGGAATTATATATATATACGGGTCATTTATTCGCTTCATTTTTGTGGATTGCAATGTAGCTCTGGGCTGCCACTGATGAGAACCAAGTTCGAAACGTTACTGTCTGCAGATTGAGTATATTATGCTCCTTTTGCATGCCTGTTGCCCTATAGGTTTGCATCATGTTTAAGTTGAGCACTCTTTTGCTTTCTACAACTGTACAGGTTTATGGTAGCCTTGATTTTATTAATCAAGACGAAATACCATTAGCACTTTGCCTAGCTCACTCATTGAGTTGAGTTTGAGCACTCTAGTATTCATAAACAATATGCGGCGTGATGGAGTGGTCAGTTGGCTTAACGGGTCATTGATTCTCTTCATTTGTGGATTGGCCTTAGCTCTGGGTGCACTGATTAGAAACACAAAGTTCGAACGGTACTGTCCTACAATGAGTATAATGTAGGTATATATATATATATGTATATCTGTATATATATCTATATATATTATATATATATCTATCTATATATATATTGATATATAGATATCTACCAATGGTATATTAGGGAGACAGATGAATATTCATATAGGCTTATATGAGCTCTTATAGTTATTTAATAATTAATATCTATCCTTTGTTCATTCTAGTGGATTACCCTTCATTGCCAAATTAATATTCTATCCTTATGACGGAATAAACCGCAATTCTAAAGGAACCGTTAGGGAGACAGTAAATGTTCCCTAAAGTATTTATTATTACATAACAAAGATCATGTCTCCCAAAGGTGCGATATAGGGTTATATCACTATCTTCTCTTACGCTAGGGCGAAATTCTCATTCTCTTTGTTTATGTATTAATATGCATTTGACGTTAGGCGAATTTTTTTTTCGCCTTACGTTTTCCATTGTTTGCGAATTATGTGCACATGTGATGATGTTTACAGCGGAGTAAATGTTAAACGCTTTTGGAGGTCGCTTATTAGAAATCTCCACCTATGTTATCATTTGAAAATCCTTCAATAGTTTAAATTAACTGCAAATCGGTATTATCATAGTGGGTAACTTTTCAAGCATTCTGCTTGCGATAATTTCTTGTACTGCATGATTCCAGAGGTAGTTCCGGCATTACTTATCCTCAATGAATAATCAATGTTTATCGCAATTTTGTCAAAGAAGACATGTCCAACAACTTAACGCTTAATAGTATCTTCACGATCATTATAACAAATATCGGGGAACGGGCACTTGTTTGCTGTACATTTTATTTGCCTGGACATATAGTACATCACCGTGGTGCTTAATGTACTGGCACAAAGCGGTTAAACTGCACAATAGAGAAGAATAAACATGTTATCGGAACTTTTTTCATACACTTTAAATAGAAACATATTTGTAAGAAATATCACATGGTATAATAAAATGCACTTTGTTCAATCATCAGATCGTAACCCGGCTCATTGTTTCGAGATCTGCAACGTGCTGGTGACATGAGCTTTTACAATCGCTGCTGCTCCGTCTTGAACATCTTCCCGGTCTCTTCTCCGTGGAAGTGCAGTCCTTGCCTGTGTTCAAGCGACCGCTTAAAACTCACCTGTTTCCCTCATAAATGTTGTTCTTTGTTTTCCTCCCGCTGTCATATTTTTGTAAAGCGCTCCGTTCTTTGTGGAGCGCTATATAAATGCTTTGTAATAATAAGATGTCTGAATGCACAGTAACATTAACCAATAAAATCCATTGTATGTGATATATTTTCAAGAGCGAGAGAAAAAAGTCATTTGATATCTGCAGGAAAGTAATGTAACATTGTTTTATTGGTTATGACAAAAATAACTTTAAAAAGGTTCTTCCTACCATTGCATTTTGCCATGAAGTATATAAGAGGTGGTGTGACCTTCGTGTTAGATGAAAGACATGATTCATTGGATTAATTAACATGCAAGTAAATGCCTTCTTTAAGAATGTTGTCGAACATTTTTGCCCGCGTGTCATTCATCTTCCTTTGGAGTTTTATTTTCCTTAAAAGGATAAGCAGTGATTTTTGTTACTGACATGGATATACTAACATAACCTGCAAGTGGTTGGCTTGAAATCCGTGTATTGTTATTATTATCCGAGGCAGTTCTTTTTAGCTGATTCTGTAATTTCTATACGTGGGTATAAAAATACCGACTTTCCCTTTGAATATCCCAGTTATAAAGTGTAAATATTGTGCACCATGACCTGTACAGTTTGACCTCAAACACAAGCATTATTGATCTTAGTTTATTCTGTACTGGTGTAAACCACAATCAGCTGTTTAGTGTAGATTTTGAGACGCCATCGCTGTATGTCTATTTGCGGGAGGTGGAATGACAAATTTCCTCAAATACTTCATTTTTTTACTAGATGGTGTTTTTGTTCCTACATTAAGTAGTTATATGGAATTGTACAAACTAATCTTTGATTTATAAGCTAGAAACATGCATTTCCACATTTTTTATTCTCTCGCATTATCGCTGCTTAACCCTTTAAATTAAAAGCAATCATACCCCTCAAAATGGCCCAATCCCATTTCGCCTATATTCACTAACCCTAACTTTATGTGAATAAATGACATGATTGGGAAGAGGGGATCTGTAACTTTAAGATGCTGCTAGTCACTTTGGTGTAACCTAACGCACTCAATCGTTACAAAATTAGAAATAATTTTTATTGCGGTTATTCTGAATTCGCTCCTCATAATGATGAAGTTTCGAGCAATGGCAATATACAGCACTGGGACTTCATCGTGAACAAATTTGTATTCAATTAGTAAAGGCGCCTCCATTCGGCAGCTGAAAGAAGGCAAGCTAGTGACAGAACTCTAGAAAATGTCAATTTTCACTCCGTTAATGAGCTGCGTACGTTGAGCTAGATATGCTAAGAGCCTCATTTCCCACATGGTAAAAATTGCGAAATGGGGGTACTTTCATTTTGTTAAAATGATTTCACATCCCAGATCTGTGGGTAGACTCTTCTTAATTAACCCGTTTCTGAGAATATTTGTACCGACTTTTTTTTTGGTACAAATTTTGTATGTACCATTCTATAAAGTTTTAAAGGCGGACTCAGAGATTTCTCGAGGATAGCACCTTCAATTATGTACATAATGCTTCCCAACATACTAATCACTATTTAGCTGAGCTTAAATCGATGTCATTGAGAAAAATCATAACTTTGTAATAGAATTCCGGATCCGGAATTTTCAGGGTTCGCAGGTTTTTGCCACTTGGCAAAAACACATTTTATCTTTTGTTGTTTTCATTCAAAATCCTTTAGCAGTAAATGTAATTTTCATTAGTTAGTGCAATGAAAAAATACAAAAGACAAGTTTTAATGTATACAAATATATGGACAATGCAATTTGCTAAATGCACATATTAAAGGGGAATTTGCGTGCCTAAACTTCTACAATGGAAGAAATTTGTAGTCCTATATTTTTTGTAGTGCCCATAATACGAACAATTGCTCAAAATACATCACAAAGCAACAATAGAACCAACTGAGGATATCATCAACAAAACAATTACTTTTTCATGTCAAATCATTGAGTATAGTATCATGTATTTTAAAAGCCTTTTGTCTCAACTTCATGGATATATCCATGGATATTTTCACCTGTAATGTTTTCCACTTTTCAGGAAGTAAAGTTCATTATTTTGTTAAAAAAGGTTTGACAAATTGTCAAATTAACCAATTGCGCACGTTTAGCTTTAATTGTCCACTTTTATTTCTACAATCATGGAAAAAAAGTTTGGTACACTTTGTCCGATTTAGGGAAATATTGACCCCCTCTCCCCCAAGGCAATGTTGATCCGAGTCATGTTGTCAGCAGCCACGCCGGGTCCCCCAACATTGCTTGATGGGGGGGTGGGGAAGAATTTGGCAAAGGGGAAGACCTCTGCTTTCTAAAGAACAATGACCTACCCAAATTCGATCTCATTTGTGTACATGGGATTGGTTCCAATATATTGCATCAAGTGTGCCAACTATTTTTTTCGATGATTGTAGGAAGATATGTAAGTGAAAGTGTGTAATCAGATTCAAAACAAAAAGTCTAGCATGATGCATAAACCTGCTTTGTTGGAGTATAAATGACGCAGGTCCAAAAGTCTAAACTTGACCATTTTGGCATTTTGAGGAATTGTTGAACACAACTGCAGAAAGTGATTCATTAGAATTTGGTTTTGGTGTTCACCAGCTGTCTGTATTACTTCATAATGTTTACCTGATTCCACATGGGTTTCTACTAGTTTTGTCCGCTTTTCGCCAGTTTTGCCGGTTTAAACCGGTGTAAAAGTAATTATAGTCCGGCGTACTCACAGTCCAGCTACAACGGTAAGGAATAGGCACTCAATTCAGTTGACTCTTCACGCAACATTAGTGTCACGCTTTATTCCGTTATCGTCTATGGAGCCCGGACTATGGCTCCTGCAGGACTATAGTTGCTTTCACACCGGCACAAACCTGGCAAAAACAGGTTTTTTTTCGGTTTTTGCCATTTTACCGAAAAAAACAGGTTTTTGCCGGCGAAGACCAATTTGATTATACACAGTATCCTATGGTACTGTATATTGCATATAAAGGTTAACTAAAAGCAGCGATAATGCGAGAGAATAAAAAAATGTGGAAATGCGTTTTTTAGCTTACAAATCATAAGTAAGTATGTACAAATCCATACTACATTAATGTAGGAACAAAAACACCAAATATGTAGTGAAAAAATGATGTATTTGAGAAAATTTGTCATACCGTCTCCCGCAAATAGACATACAGCTATGGCGTCTCAAAATCTACACTAAACAGCTGATTGTGGTTTACACTAGTATAGAAAAAACAAAGATCAATAGTGTTTGTGAGATCATGGTGCACAATATTACGCTTATAAATCTGGAATATTTACAGGGAAAGGCTTTTTTGATCATATATAGAAATATGTGATTTGATCTCATAATAGAAATCTCGTATAGAAATTACAGAATCGGATAATTGGTTTATAAAGCCTATACAATTTTTGTTGCTCTTTTTGCGGGTTAAAAGTCCCTTTAATATTGCATAAAATCAAAAGAACTTCTATAGCGCGTACATTTGTGTGTCAATTAAAATGGATATGCACTTTTAATAAGTGAATTCGTCTCATTTGCTCTCGTTGCTGAAGTGTTTTGACCCAGTTCTTATCGAAACTGCTTTTGTCTGTTGACGAATAAATTTTATGAAAAAAAAATATGTTGCCATTAATTAATCACTTCACATTTTGGTAATAAACTTACAGACTTACAGGAGAAATATAATACTTAGGTCACATTTTATATGATATTAAATTATATGTATGACTTGAATATAACAAAAGTACAAAAAGTCAACTTCAATGAGCAATGTTTAAAACTGAACTTCAGTGCATATTCAAACCGCATACGTCAGTTTCGAGAAGAATATTCCCCGTTTATACCATTTTCTTAACGACCATGATTGGAATCATCTCGAAAGGATACTCTCTCCAATATGGATTATAGAAATTATAGAGGCTATACCAATTAATAAGATCGCATATCATAGATAGATTATGCATAGATTACAGCGTTAATGCAGGATATATGTTATATAGATTAATCCAGGATAGGATGTACCTTTCTCCAACCAACTAACCAACCAATTCAGAAAAACGTCCTGAATATCACACTATTAAATAAAACACAAACCGTAATTAATTTAATACGCGTCGTAAACAAAAGTAGAATGGTAAAGAAAAGAATTTTTAAACACACCACATCCTTACACACCAACACTGTTTTTCACAACAGTCCTCAATTATTTCTTTATCATGACCGGAGGCCAGCGCCTTTTCTAAGATCTGCCCTGAGGCCCCTGACTATATCTTCATTGAATGTGAGAGTTTTTCCACTGCCAAAGCTGGCAGCTCATGATCTGGACCAGAACGTGAAGGGGGTTGCTCAGAACTCTATAACTATGACAAATTTGCCCATTGCAAGTAGTGAACAAGACTGCCCGGAAACATACCCAGAGGCTGTAGAAGAGAATCTATACCAGGCCTTTACAAGGGATGTGCTAAATAACACCATGAGTATACCATCATGTTTGAAGCTAATCCTTTCTCAGCTAAAACAACTGTTAATGGTGAGGAATTGTCGAGAGAGGCTCTCCCAGGAGCAGATCAAAACGTGACATACCCTAACTAAATCCACCGATATGACCCATAACAGCAAGAAAGCATGGTCCACCATCCCAAAGATTCGAGGGGACCCAACGGAACCTCCACAGCAGCCAAATGTTACACATTAAGTTGCCCACCAACTGCGTTTAAATAGCAAAAACAGCAAAGAAGTCTGAGAAGATCAAACTAGACGGTAAGAGGTAAAGTGATGACCCTGGTTTCACTCGCCCTTTGACATGGACGAACTGGAAACCGGTACTGCTAAACCTCAACCAGAAAAAGCAGTTGGCCTTGATACCATCTCAACTAAGCAGTTGAAAATATTGGCCCAGTAGCAAAGGAATGGTTTCTTGAGCTCAGTTGCTGCCTTATCTCCCACGGGTTCCCAAAGATCTGGAGAAAAGCATGTTATAGTATTCCTAAAGCCTGGGAACCCCATCTAACCCCGACAAGACCCATTCATCTATTGATATTAAACCCAGAGAGCATCTTCACCTGGACCTGACTCCTCATGGGCTGAATGGCGATGTCTCAACAGATTGAGAACCAGTGTGAAAGCAACTATAGTCCGGCGGGAGCCATAGTCCGGGCTCCATAGACGATAAGGGAATATAGCGTGAAACTAATGTTGCGTGAAGAGTCAACTGAATTGAGTGCCCTATTCTTTACCGATGCAGCCGGACTGTGAGTACGGCGGACTATAATTACTTTTACACCGGAATCGGCAGATCTAAGGTTTTCCTGCAAAAATGGGGCTACGCTTCCTAGATGCAGATCAGGATACTGCCTGTGGCTGTGGAACAGCATCACAGACAATGGAACATCGCTTGGTCTGCCCACTGTTGGAGAAACCGTGCACACAAGGGCATTACCGAATTCAATGAAGCAGCCAGACGATGTAACTACCATGTTTGGACTCGATAGAAGAATGTCACTGTAACTTAAGACAGCATGGAGTTGGGCCCTTCTTTTTTTTCAATGAGGTCTGCCGACTAAACTCTCTGCCAGAATTGTTCAGAGTTATTTACCGTGCGCAGAGCGTGACGTGCGTCAACACGGAAGTGAATCCCGATTGGCTTGTTTGAGTAGGTTGGCCTCCCCATTGGTTAATCGCGTATGAGGCTACTCATAGTGTCCGCCCCTTTTATGCAGATATTGCGGCGCGCGCGCTGCCGACCTCTGAACAATTCTGGCAGCGACTTTAGTATTCAATTCTTCTCATGGCAGGCCATTTATTTGGGTATACTGAGCGAAGGTTCCAAGATGAATGTCCCGTTGTAAGAGGAGTCCCCATAACTAAGCATCCTCGTTTGAACGTAAACATAAACGGACTAAACCGTGACCTTGTAGACGAGGCTATGAGTGTAGACTGGAAAACAAAGTTGATGCTTGGGGATCCCATAGAAAAACACACTGGAAAACACTGTAGACACAGGATGGAATGGGACTCTCTAGTGCGTGACGGATCAGGCCCGATGTCCGAAGGGTCCTGGGTGAAACGGTTTTTGTCTGAAGGGTCGTTGTTCCGACGGGAGGTTCATAGTCCAAAAGGTTTTTATTTTCGATCGGTCGATGATTTGTCGATGTTTTTGTTGTTGTTGTTTCCAAAAATGTTTATTTATATCACAAAAAAACAGTAAGGGGCATTGGTTGGGAGGGTCGTTTGTCCGACGACCGACGAGCCAATACAGGTTGATGGTCCAAAGGATTTTAATCCGGCCAAGGTTTTTAGTCCGAAGGGTCGATGTTTCGAAAGTCGCAAAGCTGCCACAGTTTGAAAAAAAACGTTCAAATTGCGGTCTGGACTCCGGAGGTCTGACTACTTAGCGTTACCTTAACCGCATTTGATTGACGCAGCGGTATCATCTTCCCCACATGGACGACACAAATATCTAGGATGTTTACCTTTAGGACACGGACGTTAAGTCATAGCAGTAATTTAAAAAAATGACATCTCGTCTCAAGACGTCATTCGTTTCAAAAACTTCATTCTTAAAATAATCACCATTTGCAAAACATCTTGTACAACTATTTTTCTTCTCCAATTTTGATAATACCCACTACCATTTAATTTAACTAATTCATTACAGCAGCGTAAACAACTAGAGCGCGCTTGTGAAAATGGTCGCCAATGTGCATTGAAAGACTAGCTAAAATGCCGGCGGTGGCGGCCAAGCTCATTCATTATAGCAATCACCAAAAAATGTTAAAAAGAATTACGCAATTACTGAGTGCACAACCACAAACCAACTTGGGTGATTTGATGTGGTTCGGTCATGGGTATTCCCCATGGACCCCCCCCAATCATGACCTTTCGCCTCGTTCGTGATTCATACAAAAAAAATCAAAAATAACGTTCCAGTGGAGTTGATTCTTCAAACTCCAACGGTTTTGAATAAGAAAATATTCCTGGACAACATATACAAAATCAGATTTTTGTCCAGAATTCGCTTACGTGTTAAACCAATGGTCGACATCTGAATCTGGATTTCTTGGCAGCCCTCCCCTGTTAAATGGTCCAATTGAGCTTATTTGTGTAAAGTAATAAAGATGGGGCGGTGGTGAAATGTTCACATGGCTTTAAGATAATGTTGGTATTTTAAAAAGAAGGGATGTGACAACATAAAACCATATTACCAAAATCCCATTAGGAAACATATTAAAAAGGGCCGCATTTGGCTATTTTATCATCAATTTTGACAACTAGCAGTACTATTTTAATAACAGTGATAATAGGTAGTATAACTCTAGGAGGGGCTGCCAAATGGCCGCCACCAATGTGCGTTGAATGACTTACTGATTAAAAGGTCCGAATTTGAAACTGGTTTTTGTAAAGTTAATGCTTGGCATTGGTGAACTTTACATACAACAAGTTGGTATTTTTGAAAGGTATGCATCCAGACAACATTACAAACCAAAATTACCCATAATCTCTTGTGGGGAACATATTCTAATGGAATCTTTAAAATGGCCGCCATTCCGTGTCTTTCCTATATCGTTTCAATCCTGTTCTTTGAACGCATTTTAAAACATTTTTACTATTTTTATGAACTGCTATTTAATTAAAATAAATTACTTTCAGTAATATGACACTACAGCAGACACATTGTAATGGCTTTTTCAAAATGGTCACCATGTGCATCATTGGGTCAGGGCCAAAGATCTTTCATTATATTATAGATGACCGAATTCTCCTGGAAACGGCTAAAACAATATTTATTATTATTATAATGCTCATTATAATGAGCGTACGCACTTCATTGTCATAATTTAGGCACCACCATTTTTGGTTTGCATATCGTCATATTTGGGAAGCCATTATGCATATTTATGAAGGTACACAAGTATTTGTGTAAGTTGTATTTAGCGAAAGAAAACATTTGTGTGTGTGTGTGTGTGTCAAACAATTTTTTTCCTCCAGCGATTGCTTTCTGGAAATGTATCATAGAAAAATGGCCAATAGATAACGGGACATTTGGCAAATGCATTGATACTTTTTAAATGTAAGAGTAAAAAATATAACTTTTCAAAAGATTTATTTTCATAAAATTAACTCGGAATGGATGAACTATCACTCCAAATGAATGATATTTCACTCACCTCAGTAACGATTTATTACAGTGATCACTCTTAAAAAACGATTGATCACAGTAGCCTATAAAATCTACAACTCAATGTTGCTCAATAGAATCTCTCCTCACGTTGATCCTATAGACCGTATTCAATAGCCAGCCATGTTGGTGGACGCATTCCAGTACTACAATACATTCACCTGTAAATGATCCCTGTGCAGTCGCTAAAATGGATCGATTGACAGCTTAATGTATTGAAGTCTTGGAATGTATGTATCTTGTCCAACAACATGTCTGGTGGCTGATGTCATATTGAATACGGTCTATAGGCAGACGAAACTAGAACGGCTTCCGTAAAGGCAAATCTACACTACTTCAGACCCTAGCCCTTAGAAGGATCATTGAAGAACTTAAAATTTCCTTGACGAAAGCAACCATGGTTTTTAGGGATTTTTGAAAGGCCTTAGAGGGTGTTAATAGGCTGGATCTATACTTTCACCAAATACCAATACCATCATAATTAGCTTGTATTAGCCTGTAGTGAAATTTCACCACCGCCCAATCAATTACTTCAAAAAATAAGCTGAAATTGAACCATTTAATCAGTAAGTAGTCATTTATTGCACATTGGCGGCCATTTTGCAAGTGACCTCTAGCGTTATGCTGCTATAATTGATCACATTTTAATTAAATAGTAGTGCTACTTATCCAAATTAATGAAAAATAGTTTTATTGCAACCATATACCCAAACACACAGAATGGCAACCATTTGAAGATGCCATTAGAATATGTTCCCAAAGGAATTCTGGGAAATTTGGTTTGTGCTGTTATCAGCTTCCGCACTTTCCAAAAATACCAACATTAGTTTGTAATATGTGACATTGCACCACTGCCCCATCAAAGATCAAATTGGACCATTTTAATCAGTAAGTAGTCATTCAATGCAAATACATTGCGGCCATTTGGACAAACGCCCTCTAGTGTTCTGTTACTGCAAATGATCACGTGTTAAATAGTAGCGCTACTTATCAAATTGATAAAAAATAGTTACATGGTATTCAAATCGTGATTACTCCAAGACACAACCTAATTAAGGAGACTTGCACGAGAGGGATTGAAGTGGTCATAATTAACAACTTTAATCTGAATTCTAAATTGGGGATGTGATAGAGCAACCCCGAATATCAGTGTCACGCTGATAGTCATTTCTCTAATCCATATGCCAAGGCATGGCGATCTTTTATGAATCTAAAATCTGAATTGGGGCATGTGATGTGAGCAGCCGCAAATACCCGTGTTAAGCAGGTATTTGTATGGTCCATGTGTCAAAGCATGGACAGTCATTTAGCTAAATAATTCTTGCAGCTGCCTAATCTACTAAGGTTATCATACTGCTAAGCGAATTGACTTCGCACATTCAACGCTAACAGCTAACAGCTAAGAAATTGCAAATTTTCTTTTATTTAATTTTCACAACGTTGTCCAACAGCTTGCAAGTAACTGCATAATCATATATTATTAAAACATTACGAACTGTCTTCATATTTCCCTTAATAGATGTATATAGATGAATTCAAATTTACAATAAAATGCTCAATGATGCACCCTTGCACGTGACCCCAACCAATCCCTGGGGACCAGGGATTGGCCCCAACAACGCCCAGAGCCGTTCTTCGTAGTCTGTGCGGTAACGGTCAAATTTAGGAATTAAATATAATCATCTAACTCAACGCTTACAAAAGAAAGTTTGTACTGGAATGCGGGCGTAGTTTTGACGAAGCGAAAAGGAATTGGCAGAGCGTTATAGTCTACATACATTGTCAATACGTACAAAACAAATGGTCGGCAAACACAGCACAGTTCAGAAGCCACAATTCCCGCGGCAAAAATACGCCAGGATTCCCACCAGACATACCATGATACTGTGCAAAAAGAAACGGCCAAGAAACACATAAGTATGCGTCAAAGGTACGCGCGGGTATTTAGTCGCCTAAAAATAGGAAAATAGTAAATAGGAAAAGGAATTGTGGCGGACAGTAATTTTATGTTTTCAGCTCCTACGTACGCGTACGATCGAAGCTAAAGCAGAATATTATCGAGAGCAATAACACTACGTGCACGGTAGTTTTTACAGGAAAAACTACCAACATTTGAGGGTTACCAAATACTACTACTTTTGATATCGAATATTATTATATACAAATACTACCAAATTTCGATATCGAAAATTGGTAACATTTCAAATACTTCTAAATTTCGATATCGAAAATTACTAGTATTTAAAATATAACATATCTCGACGCAGCACCATAGCTGTCGCAAGCAACGTCGTGATGAGTTTGGTCCCTCGCCATAAAATAGAAGGGCCTTTGGAGAATGTCAGACCAAACGATATTTATATCTGGCATACAACTACTACAGAAAGCTATTATAGGTATTATACATGTAGTACCATTACACAAGAAAAGTGACACTGCAGATACCAACAACTATAGGGCAAACATATTTGAAAAAAAAATTTCACTGGTATAATAAGTAGCCGCATTACATTGTGGTGTGAAGAAAATTCTTATATCCCTGAATGCCAAGCTGGTTTCAGAAAGGGTTATTCTACAGTTGATAATATTTTTGTTCTTCATAGTATCATTCAGAAAAGACTAAGTAAAAAGGGGAGTAAGTGTTATTGCCTATTTTTCTCGTACATTTGATTATGTTCCAAGAGAAACGGTTTTATTTAAACTCTATTCAATCGGCGTTATGGGTAAGGCATGTGTAAATGTGTAAAGTCGAGTGTCAACGTAAATGATGTACTTTCGGAAGTGTTTGATTGCCCAATCGGTTTAAGACAAGGGAGTATGGAAAGCCCCCCTCTTATTCTCGATTTGTATCTCTGAATTGAAAGGTATGTTGACACACTATGGTGGAAGGGACGTACACTTATTTCCAGCAAATGACGAAGTTAAAATATTAATGTTTGCCGATGATGTTGTATTACTTGCGGACACTCCAGGTGGTTTACAAAGACATTTTATTATTTTGTGAACAGTGGAACATTAGCCACACTTTCAAGTATTTCATATAAGGTTGGAACTTTACCATTTATTCCATATTTCAAAATCTTTGATATGACAGTTACCTACACTCTTATATGGATCTGAAATATGGGGTTACAATAATTATATGAGTATAGATACTCATTCCACATTCTGAATAATGAGAAAACAGAATTTTTTATTGCAGGAACATACCAAAGCCTAAGAAACCTTCCAAAATTACAGTTGAAAGTTGGTGAATGTAGTATCGAACCATCATCTAACATCCGGAACTTGGGGATAATTTTTGACTCTCATCTCTCAATGACCAAACAAATAAACAGTATCATATCTGCTGGTAACTTTCAACTACGCAATATCCGCCGTATATGTCGGTACTTGGATCAAGACACACGTCACCTGGTCGTTCGTACACTACTCCTCTCTCGCGTGGACTATGGAAATGCAGTGCTATATGGTGCCAACTCACAAGATCTTGACAGACTCCAGTCTCTTCAAAATCGTGCTGCGAAACTTATTTTCTCGGCCTCCAGACTCGATAGTCCACTGCCTCTCATGAACAAACTTCATTGGCTCTCCATTAAAAAACGCATTAACTTCAAGATATGCCTGCACGTGTACAAATGCTTAAACAACTCCGGTCCACAGTACCTCACCGACTTATCCCATAAAGAACATTTCCTCCATTACGAGATCTGCGACTGATAAGACTCGTCTTGAGGTACCGAAGTCCAGAAAATGTAGTGGTGAAAAGGCTTTTTCAGTTGCAGGCCCCATGTTATGGAATGCATTACCACAGCATATAAGAAATGCAAGCTCAATCACCATTTTTAAGAAGCTCTTGAAATCACATCTGTACTGATTATGTTGTTTGTATTTTGCCTTTTGTGTAGACTTTTTCCTTTTTTGCCGTACAGCGCCTTGATCACTGAAATTTCGATATCGAAAATTACTAGTATTTAAAATATAACATATCTCGACGCAGCACCATAGCTGTCGCAAGCAACGTCGTGATGAGTTTGGTCCCTCGCCATAAAATAGAAGGGCCTTTGGAGAATGTCAGACCAAACGATATTTATATCTGGCATACAACTACTACAGAAAGCTATTATAGGTATTATACATGTAGTACCATTACACAAGAAAAGTGACACTGCAGATACCAACAACTATAGGGGCAAACATATTTGAAAAAAAAATTTCACTGGTATAATAAGTAGCCGCATTACATTGTGGTGTGAAGAAAATTCTTATATCCCTGAATGCCAAGCTGGTTTCAGAAAGGGTTATTCTACAGTTGATAATATTTTTGTTCTTCATAGTATCATTCAGAAAAGACTAAGTAAAAAGGGGAGTAAGTGTTATTGCCTATTTTTCTCGTACATTTGATTATGTTCCAAGAGAAACGGTTTTATTTAAACTCTATTCAATCGGCGTTATGGGTAAGGCATGTGTAAATGTGTAAAGTCGAGTGTCAACGTAAATGATGTACTTTCGGAAGTGTTTGATTGCCCAATCGGTTTAAGACAAGGGAGTATGGAAAGCCCCCCTCTTATTCTCGATTTGTATCTCTGAATTGAAAGGTATGTTGACACACTATGGTGGAAGGGACGTACACTTATTTCCAGCAAATGACGAAGTTAAAATATTAATGTTTGCCGATGATGTTGTATTACTTGCGGACACTCCAGGTGGTTTACAAAGACATTTTATTTATTTGTGAAACAGTGGAACTTACACACTTCAGTATTTCCTATAGGTGGAACTTTACCATTATTCATATTTCCAAATCTTTGATTGACAGTTACCTAACACTCTTATAGGGACTGAAATATGGGGTTACAATAATTATATGATATGAGTGTTAGAGAGTTTAAGTTAAGGCATGTAAAAAAAATTCTGGGAGTATCAATTGAAAAATCCCAACCGTTGAAAGTTCTGGGCGAATGTGGACTTTACCCACTTTGTACTGTAAGCAATTAGGTGGCTATTACAAGGAGGGGGCAAAAGATGCGAAAAGGGTCCTTCTCAGCAGTAGCTATTTTTCATAATAAATGTTATAAGATGTTGTATGAGCCTTAGATAATAGGAAATATTTAAAAATAGGGACTCTACTTACATTAAATATGTTATTTAGTTTTGGTTTTGGATATGATGGATGGATTGGGGCCTCCACGCTATTGGATCAGTTGATACCTTTATTATTGAAATTTCAAACAGGCTTCGTGATAATAAGTCACAAGAATGGTTTTCTGATGTATATATGTTCCATGAGCAAACTAGAGAATTCAAAACTATATTATATTCTGAAAAAATATTTATTGCAATTAACGTTTTCACATCATCGCCGATTTTTGAGTAGGTTGAGATGTACTAATCATTTCCTACGTGTGGAGACTGGTAGGAGAGAAGGCATTGATTATGAACATTGAATTTGTAACTTGTGCTCAACAGGTGATGTTGAGAATGAGTTTCATTTTGTAATGATATGTCCCTTCTTTGTTGACATCCGAAATCACTATTTACCGACATGGTTATAAATTCATATCCATCTCAAGCAAAGTTTATTCGCTTAATGAGTTCTGATGTTGATGCTGATATTACTTCACTGTCGTATTTTGTATATCATGCGTTAACATTGAGAGATTCTGTGGAAAAATGCCAGGTTTAGAAGCTTCATGGTGTGATTATTGGCTGGTTCATGTGACCGTGACGGTGCTTGAGAGTGACGATCCTATCTCAGGTTAATGGATTATGGTACTTAAGCATTGTTGCGGTCTTTTGGAGTCGGTCAATGATCGGACTTAGACATGGATCCTGATTAGCATTAATCAATCAATCAATCAAATTGGTTGATTGATATCTTGTTATGATAAAATCATTATAAAAACAGAGTATGATTTAATATGTTATGATTTAATATCTTGTTATGTATACTGTCGAAGATAATATCCATATTGTATCTGTTCATACCATATCTTATCAATTTGTTAATGAATTGTCCCGTATATATAATTATTATAATGCAATTTTGTATATTGCCGTGGACCCTGAATTACGTGAAGAACTGACGGATAAATCTATGCATTATTTACGAGTGCGAACATCCTTGCTAAGTGTGAGTATTAAGTATGAAGATGTATGGAAGTCTTTTGTACCAAATGTATTATTTAGCATTTGGCGGGGGCTTGACCCCTTCGTTTAAGGTTCCTACCTAGGGGTGCTCTCAACATCTTCAAGCTTCGCCCCCTTTTACCTTTCCATGTCAGCTGAATGCGATTTGGCTCTAAGCTCCACATTTTCTTATGATGAAACCTCATTTTGATGAATCTGGCATATATTGCTCGCGCCCTGAAGGGGCGCGAGCTAATACTAGGAATAGGCCCGAGAGGAAAGATTACTTTCAGAGAGACCCTTCATTTTCCCACTGTTTGCGAACGAGGCTGAGATATTAACATATTTGAGATGTTTTCAGATACATACGTTTGTGGCATACTGCTCGAAATATAAACAATCAAACGCTAATTTGAACCATATTTTTTTTTTTGGGGGGGAATGAAAAAAGATTTTTCAATGTTTACTCCTTTTTTTTTTGATAACGAGAACATATTAATGACTTAATACATGTTGATTTGAACAAGGCGGGTGTCAGGTTGGGGTGTCGCGCTATACCTCAACGTTGTCTATGGGCTCAGACATGGCGCCGAAGACTCTTTCATAAGCAACTCATCAAAATGAACCAAACATCACTTTGAATTTGACAGATGTCCTCTGCAGCTCCTCGACAGTTAGGTCAAACGCACAGGTTTAGTGAGGCGCTAGACTTAGTTAGATGCTGAGGGTTGTTTTCTTGATACTTGTTGTTTTCTTCTGTCTTTCTTCTTCTTTAAAGGCTTCGGTTGTGATGATATTGACGAGGGTGGTCAGTAGAACCGTTGCCAGTCGGGTTTATGTGTCATCAGCCGTCGCGAGTTTACATTGTTGTTAACACCAATTGGTCTATTCGTGTTGATTTTGTGGTGGTATGCCAAAGCTGACAGATTACTTATTTGCTGTTGACGCTGCATATTCCTTTTCACAATTCCACAATAAGGTACACGTCTGCAATGTCGCAGGCACGGTCTCCCCGAGACCATTTGTCTCCTAAAATCTAAAAAAACTGTTTCATTGTGCAGTGCAACCTGTTCACTTTTGTTCGCTTCTGACTTGTGAGATCTATGAGTTTCATGGCTAATTCCCCCTCAAGTTGATGCCGCGGGAAGTGGGGGGTCATTTCCAAGTCCGCCTGTGGAGCAAGCTGTCGAACCGGTTTGTTCTGAAGCGGGAAAGATAGAATATCATTTCCGTATTTTACTTGGTATTCAACAACAGAATACGGGCATATGAAGACGCCATTAGAATATGTGCCCCCAACTATGTTTTAACCCATACTTTCAAAAATGCAAAATTAGCTTGCAGTCTGCGACTTGACACCTCCGTAAAAATACTACCCTAATCTGCTCGCCTAATATACCAAATGTACATGTGGAGTCAATAAAAACCCTCATTCAGGAACGATTTTTTCTTCAAATGTTAAAAAACGTTATTTTTGCTTCCATGTTTGTTTGGGGGTGTTTACAGAGATAAACAGGCTATCAGAAAGATTTTTATTGGTGTCTTTCGGACTTTGGTTCAGAAACTATGTCAATTTTGCGGAGAGACCTAAAAATCAGTTGGCCGATTTTAGCCATACAATGCGGATAGACCTGACACCGACGTATACCATAAAACATTAAGCAAAGACCATTCACACATGCAATTTCAGATATTATCGTTTCTTCTCGACAAAACAATCAGTTTTGGCATAAAATGGTCTATTGTGTAACATAATTATAAGTAAATATCTTCAAAAAATTACATTACCATTCAATATAAAGATGTCAGGTTTTGAAAATCACTCCATATATCATGTCTCATCCATGAACAATGAAACTGCTCAGAGATTTTTTTTACATCTCTAAGGTAATTATTTTGCACACTACAGTTACTCAGCGTCCATAAATTGCAGAATAACTAAGCTTGAAGTGTTCTGTAAATAAATTGGAATTAAAACTAAATTCAATATCGCAGTGCTGGTTTTTAGCGGAATACAAAACTTTCCATGGTTTCACTTTGCTTCCCAGTTTTCGTTGTAGGTTACAACAATGAAATCCTGCTGAACCAAAGTAAACGGTGGTATACAACAGCTATGCTGACTTTCTTCTTAGAAAATTGAGCATTTTTTTTTTCACTTGTCATTTTCTTTTGTAATCTCTGGATATTATTTTTATAATCCTTCAATTACTCTCCACCTACTCTATTGTTTAATAATAATTTGGGGTTAAATGTTTGTACTACTGTGCAAATCACTGCTGCGACCCTGTTACTCTATGTCAAACGATCATCTTTCTTTGTCCAAATCGCCAAACAGATTTTAAGTCTCTCAGCAAATAGGCGTAAACTTCTTCCTCCAAGTCCAATCCACCACATAGATGTTTTCTGAAGCCTGTTTAAGCCTTTCTTTATAACCATAGCAAACATTTGAGCAAAAACCACCTAACTAATTTTATTATTTTTTATCGAATTGTAGGGTTTTTTTACTCACACTGGATATTTTCTTGTTTCATACACTTCTTTCCAATGATGCCCAGGGATACAGGACGATTTGGGACAATTAGGGGTTACCACCCTACTCTTATCGAAACTGGCTGCAATTACATATACAGGGATGATTCTCCATGTACATGGGACCGACGGCTTAACGTCTCCTCCGAAGGACGGGGTATTCTCATGGTTCGTTTGCCCAAGTCCAAATGAACCACGGGGAGGATGGAATTCCAGTTTTAATCAATAGTTCTTATACAAATCAAATCCAGAATTCAGTACCCGAATTAAATCCCAGCAAGTGGCCCCGCCGGGACTCGACCCGGGGACCTCCTGCACCAAAGGCGAATACCCTAACCAGTGGGCCACGCTCTCCCTTCAATTGTTTGAATACCAAATTGCAGGTTTGTACTGAAAAAGCACTACCTGTAAGAAGTGATGTCAATTGACATAACAAGCAAGGTTATGTACACGTATAATAAAATTTAATGGTCTTCACAATGCATTGCACTCATACACTAGCGCCTGAACGTAATAATTAGTATGCGTCGCTATCCTGCGCTATTCGACATTGAAAATATAATGAGTAAAATAATCTTTCTCAGTCTCCGTTAATCCGCCCGTTAGAGTTGACAAAAACATGGTATGCAAGAAAATGAGATATTGACATAATTCAATTTTGTAGAATGTAGTCTATTAAATGTTTTTATTTGATCGAAATTGGACATACGGTTTCGGAGATATATGGCCGATCAAAGTGAATCTGTGCAATCAAAAGTTGCTTAAAATGTATGATGTGTAAATGCTGTAAAATGTTTAGGGTTTTAAAAAAGGCAATGGTAAAAATTTGACTAGATTATTTTAGCCAATAAGTTGCGTAATTATTTTGTATAATTTTTGCAACAAATTGATGCCACTGTTTTTTCAACCTGCGATATTTCTTTAAAAAATTACTAAAAATCAATTACACGAGAACGAATGCATCATTTATTATGATTCTTTCAATATTAGTTATAATAAATCAGCATACACCTGAAAAATAATAAAATGCAAAATGGCACAGATGATAAATAAAATAGATCTACAATTTAACGGAAATGTTTATCGGCCTGCATTTCATTTTGTAAAATACGCAAACTTACAACAAAACGGGAAAAATGTATCTACAAAACGAAACATTGTATGGTCATGCGAATGAGCACAACCATGAAACTTTTTATTTATTTATTTCCATGCCAAGCTAAATAACAGAATGATTACAACAACAATTATAAATACGTTTAAAGAATTGTTGGCACGGTGGAGCCAACCAAAAGGCCAAAATAGGCCAGAAGTGGGTGACTTCTTGCCAAAACAAACAAACAAATAAACAAACAAAAACACACAGAGATACCATAGTACATTGAATATTGTTTCAAATGAATGACTTATAATGCTAAAATTAAATATCGATGAAAATCACTATCTATAAAAATATCATTACTCATATAACATTAACAAATTGACTTTAAAACAGTTTGAGCTTTTTCTGTTAGCCGATTCCAAATTTTGGACCCATTGACCTAACGATTTTAGATCCATATGTTGTTTTGTTCTTTACCAATTAATCATCGTGACGGTTTTTCGTATAATAAGTATGGATATTACGAATTTTGATGAAATAATCATCAAAAACTTTAGGAAGATCAGCCGTAAATGTTTTAAACATAAAATTAGCAAGGATTATATATGGACAATGAATATGTTTCTTACGGCTCTTTTTTGTAATTTGAATAATAATTTATCCAGGTGTATCCGATGAGTCCGGGGAAAAAAAAAAAAAAAAAAAAGGGGGGGGGGGGGGGGGGGGGCACTCAACCTTGGTTTGAGTGCCCACTCTGCCCATCAACCAGCGATGGGCAGAGTAGTCGTGTGAGGAACGGAGTACCACAAGGATCTGTACTGGCTCCTATGCTGTTCAACTTGTCAGCGATTTACATCAAACAACATCTAGACAATATGACTACGTTGACGATCTTGCCCTTCTCCACTCGTACAGCAGCTGGACAGAAGTTGAAAGTACACTTACTGCAGATATGGCCCTACTTGCAGCATATCTCAAGACCTGGAGACTGAAGCTGAGTGAAGCCAAGACCACCGCTACTGCCTTCCATCTCAACACCAAAGACGCTCATCGCCAGCTTCAAATCAACCTCAATGGAGCGCCTCTGCCATACAATCCTACACCAACTTTTATGGGAGTGAAGCTTGACCGACAGCTTGCTTATCGGCAGCACCTCGAGTCCGTATGCGCCAAGGTATCTTCGAGGAATAACCTCCTGTGCCGACCTGTGGATCCTCATGGGGTGCCAGCCCAACGACTCTACGCACCACCGCTTTGGCTCTGGTCTACAGCGTTGCTGAATATGCCGCCCCAGCATGGTGCAACAGCTCTCACACAAAGAAGCTGGACACAGTACTCAACGAGACATTGAGAACCATTACAGGTTGCCTCCGTTCCACTCCATTTGAGTTTCTACCAGTGCTTTCAGGCATTGCACCTCCAGTGCTTCGGAGAGAACACCACACGCACAGAATAAGGCTCTGCTTGACAACAAGCAGCTGCTGCATAACACTGTCAAAAAATCACACCAGCTCGGCAGACAGAGACTGTGCTCTCGTCGACCTTTCTCTCTAAACTACTAAACTCTCCAGCTCTCCTTTCAACATCTTACAGACATGGAATACTGCCTGGCTAGATACTTCAAGACCAGACCAACTCAGTATTACACCTATGACAGAAATACCACCTGGTAGCAATCTTCCACGCAAGGAATGGGTCACCTTAAACCGGATTCGCACAGGAGTCGGTCGCTTCAACAGCAATATGCACCGATGGGGGCTGCGACCATCTCCAGCCTGCCAATGTGGTTCTCCATCACAGACTAAGGATCACATTCTCAATGAGTGTCCTACATCTCGTCCACCGGTGGACATAGACTTCTCAAACCCCAACCAATCAACAGTGAACTGGTTCCACCGACTATAACATAATTAGCTGCTGCCTCATATGCAAGAAGAACCTTGGTTTGGGTTGTGCGGCGCAAGGCGCCGATAATGGGGGCTTGAGAACTGATTTTTTTGGCGAAAGTAGGGTCTTCGGACTTTTCAAAGTTTTGTTGCAAAGTATGGGTCTTAAACACTGAAGCATATTTGAACATGAGGTCCTAAAAACATACCCGTACCGCTCATTTTTTGTTTGTTCATTGCCCCCCCGTCTATGATTATTACGCCATAAGCATATTTATTCCACATTAATCGATAGCTCCCTTTGTTTTTTCAATTGAAATATAATCAAATTACCTATTGGTCGATTCACGTTACCATGGCAACCATATCAAAAACTCGGCTTTTTGTTTTTTTTTTTCTTATCTCCACCCAAGTATGGTACGAGTGTGAGTTTTCGTTAACAGTTACGTCTGTTCCCGTGTTTAGCCAATTCTGTTTACTCGAAACCTATTAGGAATTTAAAATCAAATAAAGTTGATAATGGGTTCGAACCAGCAACCTTAGTATATACTACTCTGCAATGCAACCCGATCTGACAGCAAGGCGTTGTGTTTGTGATACTTGAATCGATAATTTTTCGGAATAAAGCTCATACATACTACTGCTTATTACAACTATATAATAACAATCAATCGATCATGGACGTTGCCGGTGACTATGAGGTTTATTTTGTGGGACTGGTTTATGCTAAAAATACTGAGGCGGGTCTGGCTATGGCAGAACATCGTAGTATCTCACTGATGCGAAGTTGACTTCATGATCCAAAAGATTTGAGAAATAAATCAAAGATACCATTTATGAATTAGTGAGAGAGCGGCCTGCTACCATGCCTACAGTGTACGGAATAACCGTGACCTTGTAGATGATTAGGTCATTTGGGTGGCAGTACGAAACCAATGATGCGTATATCACTCATGAAACACAATGGCTAGATGGGTGGGTAGGAACACTCAGACACACGGACACTGTAGTTAATTGACACCGGCAACGTGGACCACTCTGGAGTCTGAAAAACCCTCAGCAAGGTTATCTTTGCAAAATATACAGCAGTGGCACTTAGGCCAGGCTTAGTATTATAATAAAACCTGACACCTTGCAAAATTTGCAACAAACTGAAATTTTCAGGACAGATGCCAAAATGTTAAACGTCCACGAAACTCCTCGTGCTAATCCAGAAATAACGTTGGAAAGTTTATTACAAGGAGTCAAACTATAAAGGGGTTTCATATGACATTAAGCGGCACTGGCACATTTTCACCAAATATGAAATTTCTTTCTCTCATTTGCTCTCAAATGATAGTCTAGGCCATTGGAAGAACAGATATATATTTTACATCATAAAAATAACATCCCCCAATACTATAGGACATTGCTATTATGATAAAGACATCCAGGTAATTTGTAGGCCAACTTTTAAGTTTTTCCATAACTTTAAATTTAATTTCTTGTTTTTTTGTATATTACATGAATATTTTTGACTGCGTACTCACTGATATTAAAAGCACAAAGGTTATAGCCCGATCAAACAGTGTACATACGTGTGAAACATGGGTCATACAGGCGTGCGTGTTCTTGTGTTAAACGCGAATTTCGCGTCGTCTTCTGACTATTAACGTCGCCGTCGACGTTAAATTATGAAATCGCTCTGTTTACCCGTACCCTAAGGAAGTTGATCATTTCGGGTGAGGGCTTTTGTTATAAAAGCCTTAACAACCACTTCAGAACTATCGATTTTGAAAAATCTTGAGGTTGAGGCGCACTATTTTTCAAATGTCCAGTTTCTCTTTACTGAAATTTTTAGTCACATGAAAAAAATAAGAAAAAGGTATATTTGCCTTATCTTTTGCTCTGTTAGTTTTAGTACCATAGGCCATGATCATTCAGGGTCATCAGGGGTATATGTTTCAAAATTCTCCTATTTGAATGAAACTCATTCCAATTAACTTTGTACGTCACAGTTATAATTTCAATTTTTTTATGGGATGTGTGCGGGCTTTTTGAGAAACCACCCTCGCAGCCCAATTTTATCTAACAACTGCAATAACCAAAAACAAGGCTATGGTATGACGAAAGTCGTATAGAATAGATTCCTAATACGCCCAAACATGGGTAAATGAACGAAACAATAATTGAAATTGAGGGTACAAAAAGTACTTCTAAATAATCGTACATTATGCGCGATATAATTTGACTAGTAGGATGTACTATTTGTGTCGGTGTCACTTTGGTCCATCCTGAACACACCTGTGTCATTTACCCCAAAATCGGAAATAAAAACACTGGACAACAGAAATTTGCTCAGCCATCCGTCGGGAGTAATTCCAATTTAATCCACTTGCCAAAAGATATCCAGATCCAACAAATAACCTACATTCCTCCTACCTGTGGGTCCCACTTCCAGCAAAGTACCCGGAAGGTCCAGTGGCCTAACTCCTTGACGAAGTTCCCAATAGAAATCATTTCTTAAATTTATATTTTTCCCATATCCAGATCCAACAAATAACCTACATTCCTACCTGTAGGTCCCACTTCCAGTAAAGTACCCGGAAGGTCCAGTGACCTAACTTCTTGAAGAAGTTCCCAATAGAAATCATTTCTTAAATTTATATTTTTGCCATATCAGTACCCAATTGATATAAAATACTAAATTGTCTTGGAGTCAAATTTAAATTTAAGCGAGTAATTTACATAACGCCCAAGTACCAACTTTAAATCTTGAAATATCATCAATAATTAGGACTCCAAATATTTAACACATTGTGTATTATTATATCAAGGCCAATTAACTAAAATTTGAACCAAATATATATAAATTAATTTTATGTCCAAGACACAATTTTCCGACCACTAAGTTCCTAATTTAGGTATTTAAACCACACCCTATAAGCCTCCAATATATACTCAAATTCTTACTCAAATATAACCTATAAAAAATTGATGGTGCATCCCGAACCAAACAAGGTAAAGTACCAAGTCCGAACCAAACAAGGTAACGTACCAAGTCCAATTAAAATAAGTTCCAACTTGGTAAAATTCCAAGTCCCAACAAGGTAAAGTACCAAGTCCCCAATTCTACATAGAAGTTATTACAGTGTGCCCTTAAGTTACCACAGTAAAATGACTATCCTAAGTGAAATACTCAGGCCCGAATCTTAGTAAACTCCTTAGAAAATTCCACCATGCCATAATTTAAAATGGATTAACTCAATAAAATACCAAGCCCCTTCTCCCAGTAAAAGACCAAGAAGAAATCATGCACACTTATAAGCCATTCCAAAGTTTCCCCAGTAAACTACTGAGAAAGTACCAATGCACCAAACCAATTGGCAAGGGAACCATGCAAAATTGGGGTGTGGCGGGTGGGAAATTTTTCCTCCGTGAAACCCACCTTACTCCTCTCGTGACAGATTGCGTTATGAACCAAACAATAAAACCCTGCACACCGCGAAAAGGGAGAGGAATACTAATGGGTAAAGCCAAACAAAAGAACATGCAGCTGATTGGCCTGTTGCAACACCTGAAAATAAGCCAAACAATGGCCCCGAGTATTGGATGAAACTATTTCCTCAAGGGGTAAATGAGTTTATTTCAGACTGCTTCAATAAACTTAACTATGCAGGGTGACATTTACGTTTATACGCTGCCATTGCAAATATGCATGACTATTTTTCGGCAGTGGAACCAAGTTTGAATTGGGAAATCCAATAGGAGTATTGATTGCTGTCATAATTATATGCGCAGAACTGTATTTGACTCAGCAGGGTCAGTTACAGCGCGATCAAGCATGGTATGCATGCCATGTATACATGGTAGGCCTTTAGGTTGTGTGTATACTGCATCGCGGTTCATTTAAACCTCCCTATTTATCTCATACCGAGCCATTTTTCCACAAGTTAAAAACAATTAACATATTCGATGTAAAAAAAAATTCAAACGGCAATCTTCATGCATCGTTATGTTCCTAGTAACCTTTCATCCTTACTGGAATTCCCTAAATTTAAAATCATCAAACGCAGCCAATTTATTTAAAACAAAAATCAACTAAATACTAAATACTAAATATTTTCTTTTAACTAGTGTTAAATTTTTACTACATGCAATTATACTCTATCAGACTTTTAATCAATAAATAATATAGTATTTGTACAGGATAAATACATTTTACTAATTTTACGATGAGCCATTTCGTTGCTCTAATTCAGCTTTTATCGCAACTTCGCCAACTTCACCTTTAGGTTTTACACCCTTTATGTTATCTACATCAATGTGATTCACTTCTTGTAATCCCTTGTCCTGTCCTGTCTTGATATTTCCTGTTTTGTCTTGTTCTGTCCTGTCCCGCCCCTTGTTGGCTCACAAAATAGTTCTACCTTCCACTGAGTGGAATCAACCTTATAGTTCTTTCGTCGTGGGTTCTGCATACTATCGAATCAGCACAAATGCTAGTTCTGAGAAAACGGCGTTTGAAAGTTTGAGTTACTTATATGAGTGTAATTAAATGAAATAAAATGAATTGGCTTTTTAAATTCGTGTATGTTAAAGACGTGAATGGCTTCTAACTGACGAGAGTATTGAAATACCAAGAAACAGCTGTTTTCTTATTTAAAATGGCCACTGAATGTGATTTGACAGTTTGTTAAAACCCAAATGTTTGATTCGCTGTGTTCTCTGGAGTCGAATACGTATTCAACTGCACGAAACCCGTTGATTTCTTCTGCTGGTATTAGTCCAAGATTAATAGAAAAACACCCGAAAATAAATAAGCCATAGCTGATTTTTTTTCAGGATAGTTTCCTAATGTTGTGACTCCTAATCCAAGAGTCCCCCTTGTGCTTATTGAGTAATAAGGGGGGGGGGGGGGTTAAGTTTGTACAGGGGTCAAATTTTATAATGGTCTAATTGTCTTCAAATATATACCAATATTTGCATCATGCCATAAGGATTAAAAAAGATATAGTTTGACCTATCTGTGACTTACCGTTTATTAACTATAGGGAAATAACTGTTGAAGGTCATACTGGGGGTAAAGCTTTAGAATGCTCCGATTCTTTTGAAAAGTGTATCAAATCGTTTTTCTCGTTGTGTATAAACTGAAAGGATATATTTAAATAGTTGAAGTAATTTCCTGCCTTAGTTATAGAGCTCATTATGACAGGTTTCTACATGGTCTATGGGAGGTCAAAAGCCACTGCCCTATAAGGTCAAGATCTACAAGATGTAGATGGAGTGAATAAGCATTTTTGCCATAATATGACCATACAACATGTACGAGTAATTTGGGATTAATTTAATTAAAATCGGACTGTTTTTGAAATTTTACCCCTATATTCCTAAAACTAGAGGTCAAAAGTTAGGCAAACCATACATTTTTTTAATCAGTGTGACAAGAGGAATACAATAGTCCAAGATTTAGCTCAATTGAATCATTTTAAATTGTTTTCCCCTGTATAAACATTACCCCATTATTACTCAAAAGGCACATCGGGGAGTCTTGGGGACTTTTGATATGTTGCTTCTAACAACATTAGCTAACTATCCTGAAAAAAAATCAGCTATGGCTTATTTATTTCCACCTTCTCTCTGTACACAGACCTAAAGTTCCTGGACTATATGCTGAGATTACTATAGCTACGGACTTTTACTATTTTAAAATGATGATGCCGACGATGCCACGATGATTAAAATAACGATGGCAATGTCGATGGTGGCAATGATGATGATGATGATGATGGATGATGAATGGTGAATGATTGATGAGGAGGAAG